>NW_021011597.1:635804-674603 GCF_003987935.1 Bombyx mandarina
CGGATCTTTTCTAAAAAAACTGTTCATGAATGCAAGATTGTTTTCCAATGCCATTTTAATCATTCTTTCTCCATTTTTACTTCTTCTACCGTAGCCAAATTTGCCTATTATATTTTCTTCACCAGTTCGTTGAGACCCTATTCTACCATTAAAATCTCCTATAGACCATAATGTTTTTGTGGTGCATCCTGTAGACTGATGACAGCTGATCATAGAAGATGTTTTAACCCGTTCGTCTTGTTGTTCAGTGGGAGCATATACTTGAATAATCGACCGTTTGTATTTGTAGCCCGGCAGATGCATATTCAGTACAGCTATTCTCTCTGATATACCTGTAAATTCTTCAATATAAGTGGAAAGCATATTCAGAGATCTTGAGTGGGACAATTTTGGCATTAATATCAACGGTAGACAACTTAACCACTTAAGATTCGCTGATGACTTAGTCCTAATAACTGACAACGCGAAGACCCTTCAACAGATGCTACAACAGCTAGCTGAGGCAAGCAGAGTAGTTGGCCTTACTATAAATCGATCAAAAACAAAAGTAATGACAAACAGAGAAGAAATACTCATAAAAGTAGACAATGAAGATATTGAATATGTTAAAAACTATACATACTTAGGACAATTACTGTCTTTTAGAGACCGGACAGACATAGAAATAGAAAGCAGAGTGGCCTGTGCTTGGAAACGATACTGGTCCCTTAAAGAGATATTTAAAAGCAAACACTTTCCTATGACAGCCAAGAAAAAAGTGTTTAATTCTTGCATCTTGCCATGCCTCACGTATGGGTGCCAAACATGGGCATTGACTCAAAAAAATCTTTTAAAACTAAGATCGTGTCAAAGGAGTATGGAAAGGAGTATGTTAGGCGTGACGCTAAAAGACCGCAAAAGAGCAGCAGACATTAGATGTACAACAAAGGTGGAAGATGTACTAAAGAAGATAAGACAGTTAAAATGGCGATGGACAGGACATATGACAAGGGAAAGCAGAATGAAATGGACTAAAATTATAACAGAATGGCAGCCACGTGATGGCAAAAGAAAAAGAGGTAGGCAAGCTAGAAGATGGACAGATGATATAAAGATGATTGGAGGGACAATTTGGTCCAGAAAAGCTAGCAATAGAGAAGAATGGAAGCAGCTGGAAGAGGCCTATGTGTCACAGGACACGCTGATCACTGAACCGGGAAACCCGATGTATTAGATTAGATTTAAGTTAAAACAATTTGCTACTATGTGTAAATATCGTTGTTTAGTATCAGCAATAAAGGCTTACAAAAAAAAAAAAAAGGTTTTCTAAAGATGTTTTCGTTAAATACCTAATCTATACTAATTTTAAAATCTACAGTGGTTTTTACGGATGTTCCGTCATAGCTACTGAACCATGCATCTGATTGACTTGAAACTGGGTATCCATAATATAGGCAATATTTATATGAGTATTGGACCAGTTGCGGGGGCGTTAATGATGAGAATATTTGTGGGGGTGAGAAATAGTAATGTTAATTTTAAATGCCCAGCGAAGCGGACGAGTACAGCTAGTATCTTATAAAAACTTTTGTGAAAATATCTGTGCAGTTATAAAATAATGTAATTTATTCAGTCATTAAGCGATAATTCTAAATTTTGCGTCTTGCAATGTATAACTATTTCGCTATGGCTATGTATTTAATTACCTCAACACTAATTTCCTGTTTCATACCGAATACTGTTTCGTTTGACTATGTAACGCATGATTTACATGAGTTTGTGTTTTCATTGAAATCTCGTATATTAGGTGTGGAATGGTTTATAGTCATGACAAGTGATAGATAGCATCGGAAACTCGTTTGTCTGATCTTTAGTCATTAAGGAAACGATAACGTAGGCACGCTATCATCAATTTAGTCTGCGATTTAACCGTTTAAAATGAAAGCAAGGCATACGGGCTTACGGCCCACCTGATAGTTGGTTATTGTCGCCCATTGATATCAGCAATGCTACAGGGACAGAACCAACCTGCTGCCTACCGTTAAGGAATCAATACTGTATGTTTACCATATGGTGTGAGATGCAATGAGTTCATGTAAAGCCACCTGCTCTTCATATTAATCAAAGTTTGTCCTAACAGTATTATATTACTAGTGATTCGTAAAATGTGTCCTCATTGTTTGGCAACATATAAACGCGGAAATACGCGATAGCCTCGGTAAATTGATGAGATTCTAAATGACGGCTGCTTTTGGTAGCCAAAAATTTTATCGGTAAAATATTGTAGTGGAAAATTTCGTTCTGTGTTTATTATTGTGTTTTTCTGATGCCAACGAGGGCTTCCGCTATATAGTCTACTGGTTCATGCACATGAACTAACTATTTAACTTATTAAATAATCTAAAAAAAAATTTTTTTAACTTGAATTAAAAATAGTGTAAGAAAGAAATGTTTTTATTGTAAAAAAAAGCGTGGGGTGCTTTTCAGGATATTATCAAAATAACCCTTCTACTCATATCTGTTTATAAAATATTTATAACTGCTGATACCATGCACCCCACGCATTTAAATTTATCGAATTAAATAAAACATACAATAGTTTAAAACACAGCCCCGTGTGCTGGAGTAATCAAATCTATCGTCCACTGCGGTCCACGACACATAGCCGATGTAGTTTGAAAAATAGTTAGGCTTTAATAAGAATAACTCTGATTATCTATAATAATATATTAATACGTGAAGCAAAAACTTTGTATCCCTTTTTACGAAAATTGCGCGGACGGAGGAGTATGAAATTTTCCACACTTATAAAGAATATAGAGAAGAAGTGCACAATGCTAATATTTTTTTAAAATAATGCATAAAAGATACATTAAATGAATAAAGGCAACATTACACACACTACATACCATGTATTTGACGCACACACGCATGTATACTATTTATTGTCAAACTTTTGTTCTTGACGTCTGTTGTCAAATTGAGAATAGATTAAATATTGTTTGTCTTTGTTAATATTTTTTATAGTGTACCTAGTTTTGGCGAAATTTGTGATTATAGAAGTATAAAATACAATCATAATAGTGTACAACAAACTTACAATTCCAATTAATTATAGTCGAATTTCGACTACTGCGGGACCTCTAGTTCCTATTAAAGCCGCTGGGATACGACCCTTAATCAAAACATCCAATATACATTACAAAATTTATGAGACCTAGGTAAAATTTGATTATCTAGAAAAAGCAAAACCGAAAGTGTTTGGTTGTAGAGCCCTTTATCTGAAAATGCCTATATTGCTTTATAGCCATGCGTAATAAAATGGAATATTTTTATTGGTAACAGAACGGCAGGCAGGGTGTAGGAAGCGCGTAGATGATGGTCAGGCGAGTGACGCGTGATCCATATAAATATACACCGCGGTAGTGAGCGCTGTCACTGACGGTGTTGCCTTGCCGAGGTCGATTCCTCAAATGTATAACATAAAAAAGAGAACTAGTAGTAATTAAATTAACATTTAAATCTTTAACATCGATAGTGTTTTCTTCGGCTTTCGCGGGTCTTAGACATAATTAAAAGTACTTTTTAACAAGAACTTATATTATAATTATAATAAATAATTGGGAACGAATCAAGGACGGTCATCCGACCCCAAGTTAGGGTTTCCTGTGTTATGGGTACCAAAGACTAACATACATACTTATATACGTTTCAAATATAAACATATATAGATAATGAATATCCAGATAAAGGGCAAAAAAATCTGTTCATCACACGAATGTTTGCCAGATGTAGGAATTGAACCCATGAACCTCGGCGGAACAGCCAGGGCCGCTAATTACTGCACCATCAAATCAGTCAAAATAAGTAAAAAAGATTACAGTTTTCGTGATCACGGACGACTGAAACGTGAAAGAAGGGAGCCCGCTTAAGAAACTGTATTTTCTTGCTCGACTTCTGCGAGTGCACCATCTCGCAGAAGAAGGCGGCGGGGCGCGTGAGAGACGCACAATACCGCCACCGTTGAGCGGGGGCCAGGGAAGGGAATCTCGCCCAAGCCCTGGCCCTCTAAGTGCTTCGGGTCCTCCTCACATGTCGGTCTGAGGACCGGCGAGGGGGGCTTAAGAAGACGACGTGCAAGCTGCTCTGCACACGTTTTACGCAAGAGCATCCGGGTGATGGAAGGCCGGCTATCCTCGACCCACGCTGGTTCTGGTCCAGCGGGGTATTCCGTAGGATAGCTCACTCTGACCGGCGCCACCTAGGCGGGCTTCGGATAGCCTGCCGACCGAGAGAGCTGGTGGTCTTGGCGCCGACGACCGCCGGTCCGGCGTTCCGAGGGGGAGGGTGATGGGAGAGATGTGCTCCGTACTAAACGCTTCACTTTCCCCCTTTTGCCTTTTCATGAGTTCTGTCTCATGCGAGGTTTGGACGTTGGTTGTTGAGCGACAGGAGGTTTTAGTCAGTTCGATTCTGACATGCCCCGCCTTCCATCCCCAGTGGAGGGCGGAAGTACGGCGATTTCCTCCTGACCAAAAAAAAGAAAGGTGTTGATAAGCAGATTGGTCCTTCCAGTGTTAAATGAATGTTGACCTTTAGTCATGCGATTGAAGTCATGTTTAAACTGTAATGCTTGATTTCCAAAATCCGAGGCTGAAATAGGTATATTAGCGACCTACATATGTGGGGGGGGGGGGTCATAACACAACACAGGTAGGTTTGATTTAATTATATTATAAATATAATAGTTTTTCTTCATCGTTAAAGTTCGTTATTCCATACTTCTTCACTACTGCGCAAAAATATGTATTCTTTTTTTTTCTTTCTTTCTTTCTTTCTCTTATTTGAAGAATAGGACAGTCGATGTAACAAAGCAAATCTAAACCTAGACGGAAGAGCTTTCGAAGCCCTAATGTTACATAGTTACCAGATCTCATTGAAATCAAGCAATCGATGCTGCTCCACTTTGAAACATGAAATCGAAGTCTCAATTGTAATTCTCTCTTAAAATACGTCTAGTCATTTGGATGTAAAAACGTAATAAGCAACAAACAGAAGCGAATAATATAATTTTATTTTATGTTAATACTATTTCAATCTATGGCAGGCAGCGACTTGGCTGTGCCTCTGGCATTGCTGGAGTCCATAAGCGCCGGTAACCACTTACCATCAGGTAGGCCGTATGCTCATCTGCCTATACTGGTAATAAAAAATAAAATAATAATAAAATTTTAGCAATTTATACCTTAGTCTTTTATATATTATACATTTGTTGTTGTTTTTCGTTTTCTCAGTTTTTGTTATGTATCTTTTAGTGTAGACATTGTTTTTTTATATTAGTTTTATTATTATTATTTATTTCGTAGACTGTAATTAAAATTCTTATTTTACTTTCGCGCGCGGAGAGGAGTTTCCAGGTCTTTGGAGATATGACAATTTACAAAAACTACTGGTACCAGGCAAGCTATGCGGAAGAAGGCCCACAGGCAGTAGTCCAATGCGTTGGTCGGACCAGATATGCTCTAGTCTCAGCTCAGTCCATGATGCCATCCGCGCAGCCGAGAATAGGCAGGGATGCAATGACCCTCAGCGTTGAGGACTATCGACTCAAGGAGGAGGATTTTACCTTTTTGTGGTAATAAATGTTTTCACTTTAGCAGATTTGGTTGCGCAATGTGACTTCAACGCTTTTATTACTAGCAAGCATTATGAATACTAGCTAAAAATATTAGTAAATAAATGTGGTTAATAGATGTTACTTTTATAAATTTATGCTTTCGTATATGTATTTACAATTTTAATATGAATAGTAAATTCTAACTCTACCACCGGCTTCAAAAATGTCGGTCTTGAATAGCAGCGAAGCTGCTGCCTATACCCGAAATAATATATTAGTAATATCATATTTCTCTTTCTTTTTGATTAATGAAAGTATTGTTTATATATGTTAATAAACGATCTATAACTTATTATGAATTTTCTGATAGTATTTTGGAAGACTGTCAGTACTGTAAAGTATCCATAAATAATACGAGTACAATCGCTCGTAGCAAAGGTACCAAAGTCCCATTTTTCGCAACGGAACCCTAAAAATTACGAATTAAACAATGTTATTACTAGATTGACTTGACAGAAATGTATTTTTTTTTTTAATTTTTTTTATTGCTTAGATGTGTGGACGATCTCACAGGCCATCTGATGTTAAGTGGTTGCTGGAGCCCATAGACATCTACAACGTAAATGCGGCACCCACCTTGAGATATAAGTTCTAAGACCTCAAGTATAGTTACAACGGCTGCCCCACCCTTCAAACCGAAACGCATTACTGCTTCGCGGCAGAAATAAGCAGGGTGGTGGTACCTACCCGCGCGGACTCTCAAGAGGTCCTACCACCAGTAAAATATGCATGTTGTTAGTATGTATGTTATTAGTGTTATTTTAAAAAACTATTTTATTATAATAAATAGTAATTATTAACAATTGTAATTTATAATAATAATTATGGTACTATATGATAATGAATCACGAGCAATGAGTCATTGCTTTCTGTATTAGTTTAAGTATCCAACGTGTGTGTTTTATGATGCGCATCTTTCAACACATTTTATTTTCTTGTATGACGATCGTTGCTAAAAGAATTGTAGTCTGTATGTCAATCTTTCAAGCGACGTGAGTCACGTTCAGAAATATGGATGCCTATAGAGAAACTTCTGAACAGGTGCCCGTGTAAAAAAAACAGCTAATTATACATATCAGATGGATTTTCTTTAAGGAAATCATGTTTATACGTCACCATTGCCTACATTTATTTTACGCGTCAATAAAAGAATACGTTTATGCAATGCGAACGTAATGAAACGTTCGCGTCAGTCACCCGCTGTATTAGCGCGTAGCATCCCACGCGGCTACCAAATGAAAATATGCTTGACCAAGTCAGCTGCCAAAGAAATTAAATAGAGGGAATTTTTCATACGAACAGACATGCATGAACAATAGGTCTCGTTTAGAAGAGAAGGACGGGAGTGACGCGACTGAGAGCGGCTGTTCTTTTCCTGTTTGCGACCTGTGTGCTTAGTGCGAGTTTTTTAACGTACTCGATAGCGTAAAAGTTAGCTCATATTTGTATGGAATGGGATCGTTCGCCTACGTTTGCCGTTAGGGGCGCTATTCCCACTGCATAAGTACTCAAGTTGGGTTAACTTTTACGCTAGCGAGAACGTTAAAAAACTCGCACTAAGCATACTGTCCCGTAGTTATTTAGAGCCACTTTGTGCCGAATTGTTTGAAACAATTACAGCATTCTACCTGTCGAACGTTGACAATTAATGAACGTTATTTGTACGCGTCTAATGAATTTTTATTGTTTTCCAAACGTAAATAGATTTCACTCCGAATGTTTGGATGCAGCAACTGAGCCAATGTAATAAATAAAAACCAATTAAGCGGCGACTAGCCGCGCTCATAATTATTTTATGTTCATATAAAACATAAAATAAACTCACACATAACAGTAGACGATTTAGCGCCGGAGCAGGTCTCGAGTTAATTTCGGACATAAGTGAAGCTAAAATAGCTCCAACAAATTTGTGCTTACGAACTTCGTTACATTTGGATTAAATTGTTTGCTAAATACAACATTCTGTGCACACCAATGTTTTATATTGATGAAGTGGTGAGGGCAACCTGTTTCATTGAAACCGACTAGAAGTAGAAATATTAGTTAAGATCATACATAGCACTCAAAGAATCTATTGAGTTAAATTTAAAGCCTTTAAAGATAAATTTTTTTTAAAGGCAACTACAATAGTATATTATTGAAAAAGCATTCAATAATTTACCCATTGTTCATTTTGTGACGAACAAAGTCCGGTCAGTATTTGCGGAAACATCTTTCCTATCGTGACCCACATACCAGGACATGCACCGTGCACGCTGGCAGAATTAGCAGTTGATACGAGAATACAAGCTTTAACGTGTAGATATAAGGCAGCGTTTTCTTTATACAGAATTTTGTTAAAGTTTTATTTTCCGATGTCATTTGTCCCCGGGGATCCAGTGTCGTTAATTAAGCGATGTTGTAGTGAAAATATGTAGAGCAGAGGTTTTTTACGGACTCTTTTTGTAGTCACTGAGGAATTTCGATGTCGTCGTGGCCTAAAGAATAAGACGTCCGGTGCATTCGTATGTAGCGATGCACCGGTGTTCGAATCCCGCAGGGGGGTACCAATTTTTCTAATGAAATACTCTAGTACTCCACAAATGTTCACGATTGACTTCCACGGTGAAGGAATAACATCGTGTAATAAAAATCAAACCCGCAAAATCATAATTTGCGTAATCACTGGTGGTAGGACCTCTTGGGAGTCCACTCGGGTAGGTACCACCACCCCGCCTATTTCCGCCGTGAAGCAGTAATGCGTTTCGGTTCGAAGGGTGGGGTAGCCGTTGTAACTGTACTGAGATCCTAGAACTTATATCTCAAGGTGGGTGGCGCATTTACGTTGTAGATGTCTATGGGTTCCAGTAACCACTTAACATCAGGTGGGCTGTGAGCTCGTCCATCCATCTAAGCAATAAAAAAAAATTGTTGTTGGAAAATGTTTGAGATGATATAATCGAATTTATTATTCACCACCAGCCAAATTTACAGTCAACTCATATCTACCTCTTAAAGTGTTTTTTGAAATGCATTTCAAGAGAGCAATTTTACCACTCGGTTCTGGGATAAATTCCGCTTATCGGTATTCTCCAAGTACTATAAAATATAGTTCTTCAACGGTGTTTAAAACCATTGTCCTTAGCTTTAATTATTTCTTTAATTTTGAATTTTGTTTTTTATGATTAAAGAAATTTACATTTTGTAAGCTTAATGTACCCATAAAAATGACAAATCTAGTAGGTTCTGAACAGTGAAACAAATTTAGGGTTTGAGCAACTCGACTATATGAGGGGTACTTTTTTAGGCGGCTGTGTTACAAATGCTCATAATACTGCTGATAGTGTATGATTTAAAAAATGTGTTTTATTTGTACCTTCACTAAAAAAGACCAAAAAATGTGACAAAATCTTTTAATAATTATACTAAGACTTGCGAAAAATATTGAAATGTTTTTTTTTTTTTTTTTATGATTGAAGGATTATTGGTGACCCGGAGGCCTTTCCAGTTTCACCAGGACAGGTGGGCGAGCAAAGGCTCAGCCAGGAGGGGTGGGATTTGCTAACAGCTACCCGAGCGCCTCCGAAGGAGACCTAACAGCTCAAGAGCAGCTACTTCGCGAATGAAGGGAATGAGATCTATCTATGATAGTTGTACGGCAGAAATTAGTAAGAAGAAAGAATGTAAGTTGTGTTTGTTTATTAAATACCATGCCATTTACTTGCTATGGTATTTTAGTGGACGAAGCCGATTTTATTTAGCAAAATTAAAATTTCCAATGTACGCATACTTAAATTCGCAGAAAGCGTGTTTTGTACAACAGCTCGCAGAACTCTGCAGTTTTGATATTTTCTGTCAGTACAATATAAATTTTGATCAAAAATTGTGTGGGCGCATTTTATATTACATACGTTACGTCAATAAATACAACAGTACATTGTTAACTGCCTCACGTGCTCACGGCGCATTACAATGTAATTAACGAAAACACAGTGAATTATATAGCGGTTTAATTACACGACCGATGATTACTACGGACACTGTTTATATTTGCATAAGGCATGTACCACCACATAAAGTTTCTGTTATGTAAACAAAATTATAATTTATGTACCGGCCGATCATCATATTTATTCTAGGCCACATATTAAGTACTTTAGCTATTTCGATTTTATTGAAATAATTTTGTGGCTTTTAGAAAGTTGGTCACATCGGAAAGGGATGGTCGTGTCGGTACTTTGATATTGCTGTTGTTAATGAGAAATGGTGATGATAAAACAGGTAAATTAATTCATGTCCCGTCTGGTATTTAGCGGTTATTAGTATCGACAGAGACAGATTCTTGAGCCTTTGAGCCGATGTCTTATTTCTGTTTATAGCGGTTAAAATCAATTTTTTTCATATTTAAAAGGTTTGTATTTACTACGCGTATTAAGCAAATATAGCAAAAAAATACATGGCATATGATTAAAAAAAAACTGTTGTTTTGATTAAGTATATCTTAACAGGACTATCGCTTAGAACATAGACTCCACACACACATCTGAGCATGAAACTGTAAGTATTATGCTTACAATTAAAGATTGTGTGTTACGAAATTTGTAAATATAGAAAATGATAGAAGAAATAAAATAGCGACCTTACACTCGACTACACCAATTTAGAAATGCATTATCGATACGAATTGCTGCTGGTGTCCCTGAAAGATAAGTTAATAGCCATTCTGCGCTTTAAGAAAGCTATTATGATAGGACGGAATAAACAAGATGATGTCATAATAGTGACAATTAAAAAAATCAATGAATACCAGTACTTTGATTTGAGATTCATCATTTACTGCTCTCACGTCTTCAATAAGTTTAACATTTATTCTTTGTAATCAATCACCTTTCATCACTAACTTATCAGGTGACAATTGTGTTTTCTTGTAATCTTAGGAGGCGTATATAACAATATGGCATACCTGATCACGATAGGTTATTATTATTTATTGAAACAAGTAATTTCAGAAGCGCAACCAAGTCGTTGCGTAATGCTGAAAATTTTAATCTTTTTATTTTTTATAAAATATTTGATACTGCCTCCTTTTGCCTTCCTGCATAGTCGTATAACTTAATTTGAGTAGTCCGGGGGCATCTTGGGCACCAGGTACTAAATTACTGAAGCTTCGAACATATCGCTACGAATTATATGCTTAATGCCTAATAGTAATAGAAATTCAGTTAACTTTTTATTTTGTGTTCTGGCGTAGATAAGCCGATGATTTCATGAGTTCCTTGATCTATTTTGCCTTGAAATTGACTATTTATAATGAAATGATGATAATGAATAAAATACACTATAGCTCATTGAATTCGTTTGCAGAAAAAAATCGTATTAAATTCCAGTTATTCTGTACTTAAGTCGGAAGTAGGCATACAATTTGAGCCAATTTGCATTCCTTTCATGAAACTAAGTATTGGCATATTATAGTTTAATACTAATAGAGAAATAGACACTAATTATGCAAACGTTAACGGTTCTTGCTCCATTAGTAAGAACATTCAAAATATTTGCATTCCTATTCGTAAACAGTCCACTAAATCGAAGCAAACTCGAAAACTGTAGTGGTTTTAGCATTACAACTTCATTAGCTAACGACAAAACAGTAAACAAAGGATGTCGTGCAAACCGGCAAATAGCAAACTATTCCATAAATCTAGCGTGTCATAATATTTAAGCGTTTCATTCCAATAGCGCCTGTACTCAACAGGTGTAACAAACATTTTTATTACCTACTGGCATATTGGTCAATTGTTTTTAGATATTAAAAGTGGCTATAAATTAGTCCCCTCTCAGGATTGGCGATTGTGAGAGGATTGAGATGTTCATGTGTAACTATACTTTAAAATTTTGATTGTTGCATGGGTTAGAGTGTTATTGTGCTCGTTGTGCTTATATCAATATCGGCTGTAAAGTTATTGTTACTCGAAAACAAGAAATAAAAACCAAAACGGTTGAATTTTTACGAAGATGTTCAAAAGTATAAAGTTCATGTCTCAAAATGTGATGTTCGGAAAAACTTGGAGGTAGGATAACGGTTTACTGAGATGAAACTAAAAAAAAAGCTGACACGGGAATAATGTGCTACTTTAATATAAGTCTTATCATCATCAGCATCTCAGCTGAAAATGCTGTCCCCTGCTGAAAATAGGCCTCTCCTTCAGTGCGGCCTGTCCCTTGCCACCCGCATCCAGCGTGACCCAGCGATCTTCACTAGGTCATCGGTCCATCTGGTAGATGGCCTTCCCACAATGTACGGTTTTCCCGTACGTTTATCTATCTATATATATAAAAATGAATTGCTGTTCTTAGTTGTTGTTAGTCTGTTGTTAGTCTCGCTAAAACTCGAGAACGGCCGGACCGATTTGGCTAATTTTGGTCTTGAATTATTAGTGGAAGTCCAGAGAAGGCTTAAAAGGTAGATAGATATGAAAATGCTCGGAATTAAATAAAAATAACAATTTCGTTTTTCCTTTGATATGTCCCCCATCGGACGGAATCCTTTTGTTTGTTTTATACAAAAGTTTAGGTCTTTTATTTATCGATTGAGGCACTACGAAGTCTGCCGTGTCAGCTAGTATATTATAATATAAGTCTTTTTTATTGTTTTTATTGCTTAGATGGTTGGACAAGCTCACAGCTCACCTGGTGTTAAGTGGTTACTGGAGCCCATAGACATCCACAACGTAAATGCGCCACCCACCTTGAGATATAAGTTCTAAGGTCTCACGTATAGTTACAACGGCTGCCCCATCCTTCAAACCGAAACGCATTACTGCTTCACGGCAGAAATAGGCAGGACGCACGGACTCACAAGAGGTCCTACCACCAGTAAAAACAGTAAACAAAGGATTTTTAGAAAGTAAACTTTAGTTTAATTTAAGTGATAAGACGCCCGATGTTTTTATTCGTATCGAGCATTGTGATTATCCTCCCAGACAGGGAGCACTTTTTATTACGAAATACATACATAGGTATACTTGACAAGCGTTCACAAACGACTTCCACGATTAAGGATTATTAAAATTGTGTGAATGGCATCAAACCTGCAAGATTTCTATAATTGCGTAATTAGTGGGGGCAGGGCGGAGGTGTCACACGCATGGGTAAGGTTATTCCATTCTGTTTATTTCTGCCGCAGTCTTTTCGGCTTAAAAGGGGGAAAGCTGTTATGAAAAATTTAAACTTCAACGTCCAGTCTTAAAGTGGATATTGATATGGACATTGCGATGTCTACGGGTTTCAGTAATCATTTAATACCATATGGGCCGTGTGCAAGTCGAATAAAACAAAACTCAATATATAATCTAGGCCAAGAGAATCCAAGTAGTCGTATTTTTTTATTAGATATTTAAAGATAATTTCGTAGATTCCCTTAATTTATATCTTATGTTTTTATTCAACACCTTTAAATTAGCACAACGAACTCTGTAATGACACCATTACGTTGATATTATAATGTGACGACGATTTTCTCGGACCAGAATAATTCAATTGAGAACAAAAACATTTTCCTTTCAACGTTGTTATCATTTTACTGTTTTAATTTATGATGTATTTTAAAAATTATAATCTTCTTAGTAAATTATATTTTTTATTAGATTCTGTAAAGAGTACAATGTATATTATTATCCAATAGAAAACACAAGTTTAGAAACCTAACATAGGTACATTTATCCCTTTTCAGTAAAACGTTTAACATTTTATTTCATAAGACATTTACATAAAGCTTTTAACAGTGTATAATGAATGTTTAGTCTATTCTATTGTTTGAGCGCCGTAGAAAAATGGCCCCTCATTATTCGCACCGCGAGTTCAGCTCCCCGACGATTGATGAGCGGAATTAATATTAGGTATTTACCTACAAAATTGCCGTTTAGTATACCGAAAGTTAGTAATTTTTTTTTAGAGCTAAGTATGTATCCATGGCATCTCTACCAGCGCAGTACTCTTTTTTTGTAGAAAAAGACAGTTATACGAGACCCAAGAAGCCTTTTAACGGCATTTTGTACTACCTCTCGGGTATTGAATTTTTCCCTAACACGAAGTGGTCCAAACTTTGTAAAATATAAAAGTCTGTCAGCACACGGTCTGGTGAGTATGCTGGACGACAAAAAACTTCCAACACTAGCTCTTGTATCTTAGAGACTGTCTGTGGGCCCGTATGAGGTCGAGTGTTGTCGTGTAGGAGCAGCGGGGACGAGCGATTAATCAATACTGGTCGATAATTCGCGAGCTTCTCCAATCAGTGACCAGTATGCTTAGTGAGGTTTTTAACGTTCGACGTACGATAGCGTAAAAGTTAACTCATATTTGTATGGAATAGGATCGTTTGCCTACGTTTGCCGCTAGGGGCGCTGTTCCAACTGCATACAACATTGGGGTTAACTTTTTCGCTATCGAGAACGTTAACATTAATACTAGTGTCGCTGTCGGATAAGAAGACTTGCGACATGAAGCCTCAAAAAATATATTTATTTAATTATTGCGCAATTCTAATCGGGGTATGCATATTAAAAAGTCGAATGAGGTAGATAAACATTTTATTTTTCTTAAACATTTTCCATAAAAAAAACAACGATTTTAGACATTATAACAAAATAGATTTAAATTTCTTATGAATTAAGTATAACGCCAGGCCGCCTGTTACAATCGAGCCGCTCCTGAAAAAATACAAAACAATTTCGTTAGCACAGATAAAATATGCTAATATGGCGCCCTCTATAGTACTTCGAATCGTGCTAAGAACTAGCATTATCAAAGACCTGAAAACATTATCCAAAGTATTAGGTATTTCAACTAGGGGCATTCAATCAAGATTTTTGCAAATATTGAATACAGATTGATATCAATATTAGGCTGAACTCTGAATTTTAATTGTATAACTTTTGTCCCGCCATGCTCGTCGTGCCTACTCTAGAAATTTTCAATCTAATAAAGAGATAAATAAGTATTCTTATTTATTATATCATAGATTAATCTTACCAGATAGCGAAGCGACATGCAACTGAATGCTTGTATACACTGTATTTCGAAATTCTATAATCTCTGTTGTTTTCATAGGTTTTCAGAATTTTGTCTACCCTGGAATTACAGGAAAACATTATATAGATAAAAATTTTTGTGTTTATATTTTGGGAATGTAAAATAAGAAAAAACGAATATGTAATACAAAAGAAATGTATTGCTTCAGTAAAATTTTACATTCGCATCTCAACGGTCTTCGTCTGTTAATGGAATCATAAAACACGTTTTCTCAGTTTTCATAATATATTGTTCGTTTTATTGTACGTGGCCTGGAAAGAAAGATGCGTCGTATTTTACTTACATAAACTGTGCGCCGGTCGCTACCAAGGCGGCTCGCTTGCCACAGGGCTTAATGTCGATCGAGCCGAAGCTGCCCAGTAGCGACGCCACCTGCAAAACAATTCACACGATGACACTTAATGTGAAATATTGGCGTGACAATGCCATTGTGAATCTATGTATAGTACGACGGGTCTTTCAGGCGCCCGATTATATCAAACGACAACGCTCCGGCAGCGGCTATTTATAATTTAACCTTAAATCAACCTTGACAGTGACATGAAAGATGAGGTTCCGTACATTAGAGAAATCAAACACCGACCGACGCTTTTCGTTAAAAAAACACGGCCAGATGTAAAAATAAAGAGTTTTCCTTGTGACACTTGGGCATTATCAATCTGTTTAGGGTCCGTTCACACACCGGCTCGGAGAGGAGAGATTTTTATCACGTTGGAAACAGAGTTTTGACTGATTGTAGTAAAGTTTATTTTTGCATGTGGACTTTTTTGTCATTAAGAATGCTTGAACGCGCTGCGTGTGACATAATAAAAGAAGCCGACCGGTTCCGATGCGCGAGCATCTGCTTTCAGTGTGCTTAGTGCGAGTTTTTTTACGTTCTCGATAGCGTAAAAGTTAGCCCAATGTTGTATGCAGTTGGAATAGCGCCCCTAGCGGCAAACGTAGGTAAACGATCCCATTCCATACAAGTATGAGCTAACTTTTACGCTATCGAGAACGTTAAAAAGCTCGCACTAAGCACACTGATCTCTTCCAGCCGGTCTATATGTGAAATAGTTGGCGGCTCCGCTCTGGTCAATTCCAAACTTATACGATCAGGTGTGTGTGGAAAGAAAAAAGCGGGCCCATGCTGTCCGAGCCGGTCTGTGTGAACGGACCCTAAAACTACTGGCAGCGGGAAATATGTGAGCGGCGTGCGGGCTGTGCGTGTGGGAGTGAGCGAGCGTGCGTGTGCGTAGCTCTGTCACTGGCCTCGCGCCAAATGTCACTCGCTATCCCGCCACCCTCGGCGTGCCGGCGCACGGTCTCATCGAGGCACGCGACAGTTGAACGACAGCCTCTATTGCTACGGCATAGAGTCGAAGTTTCTGAGACCGTGTCGCGAGATACGTGAGTTGGAAAACGTGGCCCGCCACTACTACTTCACCGGCCGAGGTGACAATTATTACTACCATAACCGTTCTTTAACATACGAGCGCTATTTTTGGCTCCGGGACTCGAGACGGCACCGATGAACCAAACCCTGTTTACAATTTCGATTTAGTATACGATTGAACTAGTTACGCAAGCATAATCTTCGCTTTCAGGTATTACAGATCGAGCAATAAAATGAAGGTATTGTAGCTCGTCTTAGCACGCCGCTGATTCTCCAGAGGCATTAGCAATCTATTTCCAAGACGTTAGAGTTGAAAATTCTCTGTACGTGACCACAATGTAACATAACATGAAATGTAATTTGTATCTGTACACACGGAGCGCGATATGACAGTTTTAGACGAGAACTGACACATAACAGACGCCCTATGAATAGCAAAAAAATATGACTGAATAGTTTAATATTGTTTCGAGAAAATAGGTACCGGTGGTTCGGATATAAATTTCAAAGATTAATATTACGTTATAGCCGGCGCTACAGTCTTTAAAATATGATTATTTACACAAAACTACACAATCGCGGATTTTTTTTATGAAATTTCTCATTAAATTAATTTTTCTTTCACTATTTTTTTCAGTTCAAGCCTTATGTTCAGGAAATCAGACTTGAATTTTATTGTCTCAATGTTATGAAGAGATGAGGTGGTGCTATTCTAGACACCAAGCATCCACACATTGAGGTGTTTCTAAAAAAATATAAGATCCGTTCCTTATAATTTTGTGCAGATATTAAGTTATTAAATGACTATACGTGTCCCGCTATTCTATTCGTTCCATCCATTGTATTTTTAGTTCAGAAATAATGAAACTTGTTTTATTTTCTTGAGATTAAAATTAGCTTTTTTTATTGTAGATTGGTTATTACGTAAAATCACGAAAAAGCGAGCATACTGTCGTATTTATTATGCCAGATATACACGACGGAGGTTGTATAGTTTTTCTTTTTTACCAAGTATCATTTGTTTTGATCCAGGTTATAAATATCTTTGTGTGAAATGTATAACCAAATAAATTATATAACCAAATCCCTTTACAATATTTTGCGTATTTGAGTAAAAACGTACAGACATACAGAATGACAAATTTCGATGTATTAGTATGAATAAGACAGCACCATTAGTCAGATGAAATTTTTCATACTCTAAATCTCGACACTAAGGAAATTGTTAAATTTATTTTATAGTCAAAACTATTTGGTGATTGATAGTGCACAAAAGGAAACTGACAAAAATAATTTATTAAAAATTCGCGAATTTTTCATCAGGTTGAGAATCCTTGTAGTTCATAAATATTTAAATTAGGAATTCCTTAAATTCTAATATCTTCATGGTCAATATACAATATTTATGTAATGGCTTAAATATCTATGTGGTAATCGTTTACCAATTTTTTTATTTACGGTCAGTTGTTATCCTCCTTTTAGTCTATTTATTCTCAATTTGAATTCTTAGGAAAATGACAGCAATTATTATTTTAAAGATACGGACTTTTGGAAAAACTCGAGAATCGAGCACGGCCATTTTGTCCCAATTCTCTTGCATTTTGTTAAGAGCTAAGTAATCTCCTGCACTCTTACTGGGAAGTCATCCTAGAAAACTAAATTAGACGGTATGTTAACAAAATGAATTATGATAGTTACCTTTTCAACGTCTATGACGGTGTCTTTTAGACATTTAACGTGCAACAAGACAGGTCTGTTCCGAGGTGGATCGTTTTCTGAGAAATTCTGAAACAAATAAAGTTTTTTATTTTATTTGCTCTAAAATTGTTTGTTAAAGGTAAAATGCAAAAATACAAATCCGCTTTGTTTCACCGGTTCTTTTCAGACCAGCGGTTTTTTTTCTTGGTATCGATGTTCAGTTAATTTTGACATTGAATTATTATGATTTCATGACATCCAATCAAGTTAATTAATAATTTTCAATTTGTGAGATTCCCTTTTTCTCTCAAAAAGTTTTAGTAACATGTTTAAAACCCGAAAATTAATGACATCTGGGTGGGTTGGGTAGTTAATCAATGACTTGATATAGTAGATCTGACTAGCTACCAGGGTATTTTTTAGGATTCAATACAATAAATCCTACCACCTAATAGCCCATGCGGCTCAGTGTTCCATAAAATAATATTGAAAAGCTCTCACTAAATAACTCACGGAAAAAATATTGTCTATTTGAATCCAGAAGATTGATTTATTGTGAAATGTTAATGTTACTTCAAATTTGTATGAACAACTTTATTTTTATTCACTGTTACAAAAATTTGATTGTACTCAATCAAAATCGTTTTTTCAATTCAATTTCAAAGTGTTGCGCAATTGATTGTCTCGAAGTAGTGAAGAGTGGAAAGTATTTTTTTGTAAAGTTGTAGATGAAAATACTGCAGATGAGCAAATGAGCTTACGGACCACCTAGTCAATGGTTACTGGATCAAGACAAGAAACTGGTACCAAATCGATAAAGCGGCACGACACGAGAACCCTCTCATCGAACCCGTAACGCTCGACGAGTAAATTAACCCTCCGACACAGCCCACTGAGTTTCTCGCCGAATCTTCTGTGGGCCGCGTTTCCGATCCGGTGGTAGGTTCTGCGAAGCACGGCTCTTGCTAGGGCCAGTGTTAGCAACACACGCGGTTTGAGCCCCGTGAACTCACCTACTAGTTAAGGTTACGCTGAAATAGCCTCTCAAGGCACTCAGCTTAGGTAGGAAAACAAAAACAAAAAATGGTACCAAATCAGAACGTTACGATATATACGTTTAATATCAAACATTAACATTAGCCATTAGATTTATAAATTTAAAAACATTTCGGCTTTAATTTTTATTAATTTTTTGTTGTTGCCTCTGTTGACAGGCGAGGATATGGCCCACCTGATGGTGAGTGGTTACCGTCGCCCATGGACTTCAGCAATACCAGGGCCAGAGCCAAGCGGCTGCCTACCGTTAAGTACTCTCAGCAAGCCTCGTTTGAAGAAGAACATGTAATAGCGCTCGGGAAAGACATAATATTGTATGTTTTACCATACTATATTAAACTTATTAGAATAGTACTTACAAAGCGGTGAATGTTTTAGAAGTGGGCAACTTAAAAGTTTCAATTACGCTTACGTGCACTGCAATTTCCAATTCACTACTCACAATTTATGTGTGGAGTGCCATCCCTAATTTTAGGTCCTTAATTTCTGTAGCTCATTGTGCAGGGTATACAATATACAGACATGCAGTTGATAGTTACATAGTAATTTTATGATTGTCTTTTAGCCTTACCATATAAGAAACGCCACCTCTTATAACATTGACCTTGTTGCAGTAAGGCGCTAGGGCTGCGAGTTTCTCCCTGGGTCCGATCACGTGAGGCTTGCCGCGGTTCTCGCAGGCGGCCCAGTGACCGAGCCGTATAAAGCAATAACCTATTGAAAATAAAATAATTCGAGAAATTATATTAGAGTGATTAACTGTTCCTCAAACTTTAATGTTAAATTTATTACTATTAAACTATTTAATGCTAAATTTGGTACATACCTTAGTGAATATGAATATTATAATATTATAATAATAATAATACCGAATTTTCACCTGAACAGTAAGCGTCCCATCCGGCTTCATGATAGCTTTGTTTAACATCAAACGGTGTTGTCAGTCGTACAATGTTGATTCCATATTCAAGTTTCTTACATTTTCTTTCAGCGAAGAATTCATACAAACTGAAAGAAAATGTAAACTTGCCTAATTTTATTTGATATATACTTGAGTGATGTCATGAGCATTCAAACCAAATGGTTTGTTTATGATTGCCACTTAAATACATAAAATATGAAATTATTTTAACCAGTATGTAGAGATAACTTAAGATTTGAATATAATTTTTTTGTCGGAAGTCGAGTGGAGATCTTTTCCCGCTAAGAGGCCTGGTATCGAGTTGGTATTAATGAGGCCTTTATCTAACATGAAATTAAAATGATTAGCTTCTAATAAATATATTTTTTTTATAATTATACTGTTACTTTTCCTCTCATTCCTCATTAATTTTAAGTTTTCTTATTCTAGAGTTATATTATAATTGTTCTATATTAGCGTGGCTAATTGTATTTTAGATCGTCAGGTTTGACAGCACTACACAGGTTTGATAGCACACAGTGGTACTTGCACTCGCTGATCTCCCATGTGACTCAAGGGAGTCTGTGAGATTTTCTCGACAGACCACAAAAACAGAGAAACTTTCGAATGGTAAGTGCTGATGGTTATTGCCATTAAGAAATCGCAATCAAAATTTATTAAGTTTTATAATAATATGTCATATTTTTTTTCTTTTTATCCTACTTATGTTGATAGCCTTGAGAGCCTATTTCAGCGTAACCTTAACTAGTAGGTGAGCTCACGGGGCTCAAACCTGACGACGTTGCCAACACTAACCCTAGCAAGAGCAGTTCTTCGCTGAATCTACCACCGGATCGGAATCGCGACCCACTGAGAAGATCCGGCGAGGAACTCAGTGAGCTGTGTCTGTGGGTTATATTACTCGCCGAGCCCTTCGTCCCAAGCGACGGGTTCGACGACAACGATAACCGGATATGTCATAGGGATAATAATGAAATATTGTGCTAATCGTCAATAAGTCACACCATTTAACGGAGCCGAAATGGGCAATTTTTTTTTATTCAGTAGTGTGACCACAAAATACCCTTTTCAATCTGAAACATAATATGGTGCTTTGCTTTAATTTTTTTATTATTGATGCGTGATATGTAGAAGCTCTCACTCAGTCAGTAGCGGTAGGCAGCGGCTTGGCTCTGCCCCTGGCATTGCTGAAGTCCATGGGCGACAGTAACCACTCACCATCAGGTAGGCCGTATGCTCGTCTGCCTACAAGGGCAATAAAAAAAAAAGCCTATTCGCTCTAAAGTACTTATCTGAGTCCATAGATAAGACGACACTATCTGTCATTATCTATCTTTTATAAAATATCTATTTTTAAAATAGAAAAAAATTCTTTGCGGTAGAATTAGGGAGTGTGGTGATGCTAGCTCTTGTCGGCACACAGTATCCTTTCCACCAACAAATTATTATCTATTTGCCATATTTTCCAATTATTTAAGTATTAAAAAATTAAATGATCAAATTCCATTAAGATACAATCAATGTTCCGAAACTAAATTATGTCGCTAGTGCATACTAGGGCTGACATTTCACTTCATTTTTTTATAAATTCTACTTTACTAATTAATATTATTATTTTTGGATCCTATAGACATTTACAAATAAATGTCTAAAATAACAGTAAAATAAAAAAATCTATTCATGTCTTTTGTGAAATTCATATGGGTACAGAATAGAAATGTGTCACGGGTGTGCAAAAAAATTTTTACAGCAACATCATTCTTCCTCATAAACTTTTCAAAATTAACAAATATATATTTTTTCTAATACTCACTCTTGTAATGCATTAGATTTCCAAGACTCAGAAAAAGTGAGTTTCTTACTCATAGCATGCGATATATATTTAGTATCAAATATAGTTGGAAATACACTGTTAATGTTCTTTTTAAACATTGTATAACTATCCGGTAGTGGTCCTATGAATTGATTGTGAAGGAACAACATATCCAAAAACATGTTGTGTCCTACAATGGGCTTCTTGTGTGTTTCTAGCAGTTTTATTACGTGCAAGAAGCCCAGTAAATAGGCTATTAAGTTATCTTCCAGTATTGCTATTGGTGCATTTTTGGCTCCTTCGACATTTTTGTCTCTGTATATGAGAATCTGAAAGAGTAAATGTAATTTATTTATTTGTTGTTCCTGAATAATTTAGCGGCAGTTTGAAAAAAAAAGAAATATTGTCAATGAATCAGACGTTTAAATAGAAAGAGCAAGTTAAAATCAAGTCAGGCATATGTATTGTCTCTCAAATTTTAGATATATGTATATAGGCTGAAGTATGTACATTCTTGTTGTGGTCATTTATATTATTTTAATTCACTTTATGTTATAAGTGAAAACTAAGTTTTTTTATATACGAGCGAGACATATTTTATATTAATAAAATTACAAGTTTTTTTTTATTGCCGTACAGGCCACCATCAGGTGGGCCGTATGCTCAGACGAGCACCTGATGGTGAGGGGTTACCGTGGCTCATGGACGTCAGCAAAGCAAGGGGCAGAGCTAAGCTGCTGCCTACTGTTTTATTTTACTTAAGTTCAACATTTTAAAACATATTTTTTCTCCCTACATAATCAGTGGTAGCCTAAAGGGCTATGTCAGTTATGCTTGAATGGAAAAACAGATTTTCATAGACGATTCAAAATAATACTACACTTGTCTAGCTTAAATTACCTTCTTGCTATTACCTAAGCTATCTGTAGTCAGGATACCAGGATAACGTTGTCTTAGCTCTAAGTGCAGCAAGTACCGGCAAATAGCATTGTCAATATCTAAGTACATTGTGTCCTCTACACTCGATGACAACCATCTGGAATTTATAACATAACATGATTAATTGATTTCACTGCATGTTTTATTAAAGGCAGTGAATAAAAATGCAGATTCAATCAGATACAAAAAAATGACTACTACTTAATTAGGTTCAGATTGGTAAACTGTTATTTGTTATCTATTCAGAATATTAATAAGCCTTTAGACTTCCATAACAATGTACTGTGTATATAATATAAAACTTTTAGTAGTTAAATTCTGGAAGGGGATCAGTTTAAAATAAAACATTTTTTTAGTCTGAGTAGACAAACAGAATGCAGAAAAATAATTCATTTTACTCTGATTTAATCTTACTTTGAAACTTCTGAAGAACATTGGTTGATTTGCTTCTCTTCATCAAATTCAAGAGACTCACTGACATAGTCAAACAGGTTGTTTTCTATTCTGTATCTGTTTAACAATGCCTCATCACTCTTGCTAAGATATGGAAGGCCTTCATAGATGAACTGAAAAATAATACTTTCATGTCTAGTTTTTATAGAAAACATCTGGCCATCGGAACCATATTGTATTTTATGTCTTAGTGTGTTTAAGAGCAGAAGATAAACAGGACAGATTGGTCTACACCAGCCTTTCTCAAAGTGGGCAATAACGCCCCTTTGTGGGCGCTGCAGACCTAAAGGGGGGCAGTAAGAGACCCAGAAAAAAAAGGGGGTGTTGTGTAGAGGCTTGGGAAACGATTTGTAATTTCATCTAGGAGGACCCTTAGACACCGACTAAGCTCTCGCTATAGTAGTTTTTAAGTAGGTTGAAAAATGGGGGCACTAAAAATAATTTATCCTCAAAGTGGGCAGTAGACAAAATAAGTTTGGGAACCCCTGGTCTACACCAATCATCCTACCTGCAGTCTTCAGTGTACCCATGATCATGGGATTTAGAATAGTACAAAAATATTGGGAACTCATTAAGTGTAAAAATTATAGTAAGAACCCATTAAAAATAGTGGGTAAAATAATGTAGTGAAAGTAATTTACAAATAAATGGTCTCACCTTATTGAAATCGAAATTGTGTTTACATAAAAACTTGAGGGTTGAGGCTTGAAATATGAGCGACTGATTTATCCTTCCAATTAGTTGTGGACACAAATGAAATGTATATCCAGTTGCAAGGTATGCATCTAATTCTCTATCATATTGAAACATAGTCAGTCCTACTTGCATCATTTTCATTGTGCTTATTTGTGTTTTGTACTTATTGTATCTTTCTTCATTTGTGTCGAACAAGCTGAAATATTATATTAAATTTCAAAATTAATATAGATGATCTGAATGCTTTGATAACTCTTATAATTTATTTTATAAAAAAGCGACCAGTATTTTTAATGCACGATCTTAAAAGTTTGTATGTGGAGTTTAAGCTTTTTTACTTTTTTTACTTTTACTTTTAGATGTTCAATAGATGTTGTGTCAATTAGTTAAACAATTTATAATACCTGTATTTGAACGATTCTCTGGTAAGTATAGCTGAAAACTCTGCATCAAAACTTATAAAACACGAGTCTTTTATATTTTTTGCTATGTTATCAAGTTCTTCATAAAAGTTTTCTTTGGTGATATCCATTTTTGATAAACTTAATATTGAGTATAATACACGCTACGCTTTTAGTTCATTTAAATGAACGTAAATCTAAATCGTAGTATTAATTTAAGTAGTAGAATTTTCTTTTCAGTCGTCCCGTCGTCCGAAATAAAATTATAAAACACCGCATGGAAGATTTTATGACCTGGTAACTAAGACCTTTAAGTCATGTCTTATTTTAATTTATATTCTTATTTTTATGAAAAATTATAATATGGAGTGAAATGAAATGAAGACGATTAATTTGAGACATTAGTCAACTTGGATGAAATTAAAAGAAATGAAATTATATGGGATGAAATATAATCTTAGTAAAATGGTGGTCATTTACTGAGATTTTTTCAGAGGACTTTTTGGAGGATCCCGAGAAGTTATGTCCAGCGGCTTTGTTTAATTTTCCCACATTTGTGCACTTTTACAGATATTAAAAGTTAATAAACCACCGTTATTACACATTTTTAAACCTGAAGAAACACTAAATAAACAAAATAAAACAAATCACACAACTTCACTCCTCGCGTTCCCGCCAAAAAGTCTCCGCATGGAAGATACTGAAGATAGCACATTAGATCGGTAAAGTTTGCTTATACTCTAAGGGTATCGTATTCTAACATAAGGTACATTATTTATGAATAATGTTAAAAAACGAACTCTATGGAATAATGATTGCTTATGTGTATGCTCTGTGTAGTGCCACCAGCTCTCAAAAACATTTGCCTCTAAAGCTAAAACAAAAACTCTTAATATTACAACATTAAAAATTTAAAGTTTTGTTATTAATCTTTGTTTTTAAACTCTATTCAAATTTTAATATCCTTCTCGGTTTTTCCTTTAAAATGTTATATTTTGATTTTAAAATACATTGAATATCGTTACCTACCTTTGTAATACTTTGTATATATAGTGTTTGTTTTTATCTCTGAAGATTTAGTAATTAAAACAACGTAGTATACAGAGAGACGTACTTCCACTGTATTTCTAATTAGCACAACTATATTGTAAACATTACAACTTTTTTTGGAACCGGTGGTAGATTTAACATTGTTATTTGTATTTTGACATTCAACAAGTGTGTCATACTGACATCTAAGTTGAAATAAATGATTTTGAATTTGAATTGAATTTGAATTAGAATCATTTATTTTCATTTAACTATGCATTCTTAGCAACGAATAGCTGTACTAGGTTTACAACTATGTCATTAGCAAATTCAATTACGCCAAGGTCCAACTTAACAAAAAGCTTATAAAAATATTAGTCGTTTAAAGGTTCCTTCTCACTTATTTAGCCCTTAGGTTTGGGGTAAAAACTACTTTGCAGAGAACCCTAACTTTTTGACAAATAGTGCTGAGGATGTTTGGTTGAAAAATGAAATTGAAAACTTTGACAATAATAATCATGTGTAATGAATGGACCAAACCAAAGACCAAACGTGTCTACAGTTAAGCCATGGTTTTTGATAGCTAGGGCTAATTAGATGTTTCGGTCATTATGATCGTAAGAGTCCTTACTGACTAGGATTGGCTAATGCCATGTTACCTTTTTTTTTTTTTTTTTTTTTTTTTTTTTTTTNAAAATGAGTTAAAGCCAACAAAAATTGTTCGTTCACGGAGTGTTGCAAAAAAAATGGTGGCCACGTTTGTCTCCAAAACCGGCCATGTTACGACTATTCCTCTTGAGGGACAAAGAACGGTTAATGCAGAATGGTATGCTAGCATTTGTTTGCCACAGGTCGTTTCTGAACTCCGTAAAGAGAACTGCAACCGCCGCATCGTCCTCCATCACGACAATGCGAGTTCTCATACCGCGCACAGAACAAAAGAGTTTTTAGAGCAAGAAAATAGAATTATGAGACCATCCGCCGTACAGCCCCGACCTAAGCCCTAATGATTTCTATACTTTCCCTAAAATAAAGAATAAATTGCGTGGACAGAGATTTTCATCACCTGAAGACGCCGTGGACGCCTACAAAACGGCCATTTTGAGACCTCAACTTCCGAATGGAATGGTTGCTTCAATGATTGGTTTCATCGTATGGGAAAATGTGTCAAATTTCGCGGAGAATACTTCGAAAAGCAATAAATACATTTTTAAATAGTAATGTTGTGTCACTTCGTTAATTCCCGAAATTTTCAGTGCCGCCTATGTATGGAGTGAAATGAAATGAAGACGATTAATTTGAGACATTAGTCAACTTGGATGAAATTAAAAGAAATGAAATTATATGGGATGAAATATAATCTTAGTAAAATGGTGGTCATTTACTGAGATTTTTTCAGTGGACTTTTTGGAGGATCCCGAGAAGTTATGTCCAGCGGCTTTGTTTCATTTTCCCACATTTGTGAACTTTTACAGATATTAAACAGTTAATAAACCACCGTTATTACACATTTAAGCCTGAAGAAACACTAAATAAACAAAATAAAGCAAATCACACAACTTCACTCCTCGCGTTCCCGCCAAAAAGTCTCCGCATGGAAGATACTGAAGATAGCACATTAGATAGGTAACGTTTGCTTACACTCTAAGGGTATCGTATTCTAACATAAGGTACATTATTTATGAATAATGTTAAAAAACGAACTCTATGGAGTAATGATTGCTTATGTGTATGCTCTGTGTAGTGCCACCAGCTCTCAAAAACATTTACCTCTAAAGCTAAAATAAAAACTCCTAATATTAGAACATTAAAAATTAAAAACCCGTCAAACAAATTTGTTTTGTTATTAATCTTTGTTTTTAAACTCTATGCAAATTTTAATATCCTTCTCGGTTTTTCCTTTAAAATGTGATATTTTGATTTAAAATACATTGAATATCGCTACCTACCTTTGTATATAAAGTGTTTGTTTTTATCTTTGAAGATTATTATTAATAAAAACAGCGTAGTATAGAGAGAGATGTACTTCCACAGTATTTCTAATTAGCACAACTAACAAAGTAACCACCGATTAGCTATTGTAAATATTAGAATCATTTATTTTCATTTAACCATGTATTCTTAGCAACGAAGAGCTGTACTAGGTTTACAACTATGTCATTAGCAGATTCAATTACGCCAGGGTCCAACATAACAAAAAGCTAACAAAAATATTAGTCGTTTAAAGGTTCCTTCTCACTTATTTAGCCCTTAGGTTTGGGGTAAAAACCACTTAGCTGGGAGCCCTAACTTTTTGACAAATAGGGCTGAGGATGTTTGGCTGAAAAATGAAATTGAAAACTTTGACAACAGTACATAATCATGTGTAATGGCCGGACCAAACCAAAGACAAACAAAGCCCCTAAGGCTACCAGTGAATAGGTAGGGAAATATTTTGTTTTTACTGGTGGTAGGACCTCTTGTGAGTTCGCGCGGGTGGGTACCACTACTCTGTCTGTTTCTGCCGTGAAGCAGTAATGCGTTTCGGTTTGAAGGGTGGGGCAGCCGTTGTAACTATACTTGAGACCTTAGAACATATCTCAAGGTGGTTAGCGCATTTACGATGTGGATGTCTATGGGCTCCAGTAACCACTTAACACCAGGTGGGCTGTGAGCTCGTCCAACCATCTAAGCAATAAAAAAAAATTGTTGTTTATTATAGTTAAAAATTAAATTGATTGTCGTGACTTGCGTATAAACATGAACTATTTGAAACTACAAGCGCGCCATCTGTCGTACGTTGATCGTGATTATTAAAATCCATCCAGAGTAAAAAATATCCATCCATCTTCACAAGTCTTTGCATTTATCGTTAGGTAGCATAGTGCATGGCGGTAATCCGTAAGCCCTAACCTACATGTCCTCGGGATACTTTTTGTCCACCTTCAATATGATAGTAAGAGGATTTAAAGTAAGCCTGATTTCTCGAAGCTGCTTTTGCCTAAAATAGCACCACCCCATCTCTTCTCGTGGTTATCGTAGAAGATGATTAAGTAATTCGCCAGAGAACAGGCAGAAGCGTTCTCTGAGTATTTATACCACCGTAAATAAATCACCAACCGGTAAGTAATGGTGATGTATTGCAATTCTGCATCATTAGGTTGTTACCTCATTATGCAGCGGTCTATACTTTTTTTTTATTGCTTAAGTTTGTGGACGAGCTCACGGCCTACCTGGTGCTAAGTGGTTACCGGAGCCTATAGACATCTACAACGTAAATGCCGCCACCCACCTTGAGATATGAGTTCCATGGTTTCAGTATAGTTACAACGGCTGCCCCACCCTTCCAACCGAAGCGCATTACTGCTTCACGGCGGAAATAGGCAGGGTGGTGGTACCTACCCGTGCGGACTCACAAGAGGATTCTACTACCAGTAATTACGCAAATTATAATTTTGCAGACTTGATTTTTATTAAACGATGCTATTCGTTCACCGTGGAAGTCAATCGTGAACATTAAGAACATTTGTTGAGTACGTATTTCATTAGAAAAATTGGTACTTGCCAGCGGGATTCGAACACCGGTGCATCGCTAGACACAAATGCACCGGACGTCTTATCCTTTAGGCCACGATGACTTCAAAACTTCTTTTAATTTATAAACTTCTTTTAATTTAGGTACTTCGACTTCTTTTAATTTAAATTGTAGGCACGTAGTTATGCGTTTCGATTTAAAGCGTACGACAGCAGTTATAGCAGTGCAGCAGTGGGTGGCGGCATTCACTTCTGATGTCTATGGGCCCCTGTAACGATTTTACACTAGGTGGGCCGTGACCTCGTTTCACCACTCACGCAATAAACCAATAAAATATTCTAATATTATAAAATATATTCTAAAGATATTAGTTACAATGATTTTAATTATTATGCTCATAAAACACATAGTTTAAATGTTTAAAATGTGTCTAGCTTAGTAAATGCCATTGTTTTGAGTTTCTGTGCGTGTGTGTATTTTTTTTAGTATTTCCACTTTTTGAATGGTTTGTTACGCCCTGAAGCTTTCGATTATTTGTTTAGATAAATTTTAGGTATTTAATTATCTATTCTATATGACTAGTTTACACACAACCATTGCGCACAACAATGAACTATAAAATATTATCAATTGACCAACCTTGAAAACCATTTCGCATTAATTGTATTTAAAATATTTTAAACGCCTTCGTAGATCAATCAATCTTAAGGAATCAACATCTGGATTATGAGATATAGAACAGGATCTCAAGACGTTGAAAATATTTACATATTTATATTGGCATATTCTTGTTACGTCAATCTCACGGTATATTAACTGGTGTTGCTTTGTGATGTGATGACACTTCTTCTTCGTGTTCTTAATAATTAATAAACTGGATATATTTGTACTCAAAGTAAAAAAAAGGGTGCGTGTACTTATGTACGCGTGTAAGAAGTTATATATATATATTTTAAATATTAAATTATTAATAATAAATATTTAACGTTAATAATTTAATAATATTTAGTATGAATTATACTAAATAATAATTTTGTCATTTATATTACTAAAAAATGAATGCTAATAACACTTTTTTTACGAGTGTACATGCGCGAAAGTTCACCTGCGGCTATATTCAGATTCGCCAAGTTACGTCGGTCGTATTGTAATGAGCGATTTAGTGGTCAACTTCATTCTGTTAATTTTGTGTCACGGTGCGCGCGCATCGTAAAATTTCACTCTCATCAATTTTTCATAACGCGCCTAAAGAAGTATAACTTCAAAAATATCAAAAAAATATCCGTGATCCTATGTTTTGTTCATAATCAAATATTATTAACCTTGTTACTTCCAATCACTACAGGTCACTTCTGTTAATTTCGTTTATCATAGTTACTTACGTTTAGCACGCTCGATCACTTTAAGTTTTTAAAGTGAAAAGCTTATCACTAGAGTATCTTTAATGAAATTTGAATTTTTTCAAATACTTTTTATTCCTATTTCGTTCGTTACCGTAAGTTACTGGTGTTTGAATGTAAGTTGAAAGGATTGGTATTCATAGATATTTAGGTATTAGCGCTTGGAAGCTAAATCGTATGTCCCTTTTATTGTTTGAGAATATTTTCCTGAGATTCAACTAGAATATTCAACTTGTATAATCTAGCGTATAGAATTTATCTTCTAGATATCAACAGTCTGGCATCAAATAGATAATTTAAAATTCTGGATACCAAAATTTAAATGTAAAAATTGAGTATATGAAAAATATAAAAGTAAGGTTCGAAGCATTACTTTTATCTTTATCTTAAACAGAATTACACATTCTGAAATTACATTCTCATCCAACAATTTTGTTTTGTGCTCAGCATGTGAGTTATTTTGAAGTATGTGCGTATGTATATGCCGTCGAATGGGAGAATATCATAATTGTTGCACAACATATCGTTACGCAACCTCATAGAGAGAGTTCATTCTTTGCCAATTTGTTTCTGAATACGAGGTCCAATCAGGGCTTCGAATTTTCGCCTCAGGCCTGCAGCATTCGTTGCAAAACAATTACTGTGAACTGACTGACTAGCCACATTACCAGTTACCAGTTGATGGTCGTCTCGCGTCGTCGTGCGCGGCACCGCTGCCCCACTTTACAAGCGCGTTCACAACTTTTTTTGAAAGGTTTCGCCATATAACGTACGTCATTCAAACATGTAAACAGTGACTCGTTACATGCAAGTTAAATTAAATATAAAATGGAGCCGCCGAAAACCGCGATGGAAGTGCACGGTGTGCCAGTGCAGAAACCAAATTACATGCTCATGTCCTTACAAAGGATATTAGTGCTTGTTATTATATTCGCATGCGTTCTAATTGTAGTGCGCTACACACCGATGCCTGGTAATTACGGTTTATGAACTAATTAGCAATACGCCTATGTCACCTTCACACTTTCACACTATTCATGGGACGTGCGTATAAAGCAGAAGTTGTCAACATTGAAAATAATTTCATAATTGAGAAAAGTTTTTTGTAGTACATATCCAATGAACACCACATTGATTGTCAAATAAAGGCGATTACCAAATCAAATATCAATTAAATGTCAATTAGATCAAATATCAATTAAATGTCAATTAGATCAAATATCAATTATCAACATTAACGAAAATGAAATTATATTTATCCGTGTTTTAGCCACGAAAATTTTTTTGTAGGTAAAGTTACGCAAACTAAGACCCTAACGTTGATTTATAAGCTGTCTGTATTTAAAATACACGTAAAGCTTCTGTATCCTTGACCCGGTTAGCAATTGTTACCTTAGAGTAATTACAGGTCATTAATACGAAGGTAAAGGGAAGATATTACTATAATTTTGAAATTTTATTTGCAGAAGAATACTTTGAAAACTGCGACAGAGAATGTCATGAATTAGACTGGCCAATGATTTGTCGTGTGAAACTAGTAATCGAAGTCTACAAAACTCTTAGCAAGTAAGTGTAAAATGTAGATGTAATTTTATTGTGCAACCACGTAACAGTGGCATTTAGAATTAATTGGCTTCGGAATCACTTTTGAGTTTATTTTACGGTTAATTCATAATTGTTATCTTCTTTCACAGATCTTGTGGCAATTGTACTGATAAAGATGGAACAGGAGAGTGTCCGTCCACGTGTATATCCGCAGACGGACGGGAGCGAGGTGTTCTCACAGCGAACCGTGCTTTACCAGCACCAACGCTTCACGTCTGTCACAACGATATCCTCGTAGTCGATGTAGTGCATAGAGCTCCGGCTCATGCGTTATCTATCCATTGGCGCGGTCAACCACAAAAGGAAACGCCCTTTATGGACGGAGCCCCAATGTTGACACAATGCCCGCAACCTGCATATACTACATTTCAATATAAATTCCGAGCATCTGCAGTTGGAACACATATGTACCACGCTCACTCCGCAGCGGACGCTGCTGATGGTCTTGCAGGCGCCCTTGTGGTCCGACAATCTCCTCGTCAAGACCCATTGAGGAAACTGTACGACACTGATGCTTCGGAGCATACAATATATGTTTCCGAATGGGGTCATTCAATGGGACCCTTGGCGGGTATGATGTCGAATGTTCCTAAAGCTGAATCGCTTCTCATAAACGGGAAAGGAAAGACCGTTGAAAATATAGATGCACCGTTAACTAAGTTTTCCGTTGAATATGGAAAGCGGTATAGATTTAGATTAGCATACGGTGGAGGATCGAAGAGTTGTCCTATTCAATTTTCTATTGAAAAACACGTTCTCACTCTGGTCGCTTTAGATGGAAATGGAATAGAACCGGAATATGTTAATTCTATTGAATTAGGTCGAGGGGAGCGTGTTGATTTTATACTAGAAGCCAAAAGAGCTCCGGGCGTATACAAAATGTCCGTTGTGGCGCATCCGGATTGTCAAGATAATTTAAAAGGTGTAGCTGAGTTGGTTTATACAAATAAAGATAAAGCAGTGTTAATTAAAGACATTGACGAGTTAAATAAAGTTTATCGTAAGTTTAGCACAGTGATTAGTGTGCAGTGTGAGGACGAAAGCGTCTTGTGTTTGACAGAGGCTCGTGGCTATGAGCAGATGCCCTCTGAACTGACAAAGACTCCCGACCGGACTCTCTATGTGCCTTTTAATTATTCCACAAGAAGAATATCAGCGAAGCGAGTCGGTAAGTGAAAAAATCTGTTTTGTTTCTTGAAGTTAACGCTTTGCAAATATAATTATTAATTTAGTTGAAAATTTCATAAAATAATTAGTTTTGCAGCTAATTTGAATTTAGGATAAAGTAAGAGGGTATCACGAGCGAACTTGGTGCATTTAGTAATTTTTTTTGCGTGTTAAGGCGTAGAATCACTTTTAAATGTTTATATTAAACAGGAAATTGTAATAAATTTATGATTTTTTCTTTGTGAACATCGAAATGAACAGGTTTCTAAAACTAGTTAAGTGTCGTTATGAAATTATCTTTAAAATCTAAATTATAGGCTGCCCAGTAGTAATTATATGTGAAACGCAAAAGAAAACGTAACAAAACACCCAAACATGATTTCCCGACATCAGAAATACTAAGATGAATCTTTTTTTTGCAAAAATCGTCCTTATCTGATTTCGTGTGTGTTTTTTGTTCTTTTTAATGTCGATAAGTCTATTAGAATCCACTAGTATTTGAAATAAATTAATTTCACACTGAAAGGTTGAAACCATTTTTTTTTGCTTAGATGGGTGGACTAGCTCCCGCCCAGCCCACCCAGTGTCAAGTGGTTACCGGAGCCTATAGACATCTACAACATAAATGCCGCGCCGCCCACCTTGAGATGAGTTCTAAGGTTTCAGTATAGTTACAACAGCTGCCCCACCCCTTAAACCGAAAGGCATTACTGCTTCACGGCAGAAATAGGAAGGGTGGTGGTACCTACCCGTGCGGACTCGCAAGAGGTCCTACCATCAGTAAAAAGCTAGCACAAAAACTCTAGCTTGTTACTTGGAACATTTATTGTAATAATATAGTTTGTAATATTATAGTTTTAGAATAACTTTGTTTATCAAATTATGGCTTTTTTTATGACTTTTCTTGTTAATGCTGCATTTGCTATCGATAACAATGTGTTTAACTACTTTTAAGAAGTAGCGTTCTTAAAACAAAATTCGTAAACCCTTTGCTTAGTCTTTTTTTTATAAATGAAACTAGTTGACCCCGTATATTTCGTAGTGCCTCAATCGAGAAATAAAATACCTAAACTTTTGTATAAAATAAACTTAAAACAAACAAAAAGAATCCGTCCTACGCGGGACACATCAAAGGGAAAACAAAATTGTTATTTTTAATTAATTCCGAGCATTTTCTTAATTATCTACCTTTTAAACCTTCTCTGGACTACCACAAATAATTCAAGATCAAAATTATCCAAATCGGTCCAGCCGTTCTCGAGTTTTAGCGAGACTAACGAACAGCAATTCATTTTTGTATATATAGATACAAAGAGAAAATAGAAAGATTTGTTATATATTGTTGCTAGCAGTTTCAGCTGTTTTTCAAAGTTTATATACTTAGAGCATATAGTTTATAAAATCTTAAGATGCGTTTCTTTTGGTGCTACCTAGTCGTTCGGAATCTAGACTGTCGGTATCACACGAAAGAGGTTGATTAGTTTTTCTTTTTTGATGAATTTCATCGGACCATATCGAGTTATTTTTGCATAGATTCACTGATAAAGACTTATGTAAAGATTGTTTTTTTTTTTTAAATCGTTTCATTATTTCAAGATTACTTCGAGCGAACTTGATTGGGATTCATAAATTTCATTTATAATGTAATTAATCAACGTAGATAACATTTCATAATTAATTAAATTATCGGACTGCTGAATCTATCTACCTTTTCAAACATGTATTTTTTTAATATTCCACATGGCCGATTGTCTAGAAAATCAGATTTACATTAATGTTTTCATACAAAGGTTAGTACTAACAACAGATAGCTAGTTCAAAAACAAGTTTATATATTCAATAGCCTATTCAATAGTCTTTCATAATAATCTCTAGTGTTCGTTAGCAATAGTTATAATGGTTTTTCTGTGATTTAATTTTACAGATTTACTTGTTATTGGTGGTATTGGGATTATCAATCCAATGTTTATATAAAATGTTTATCACCGTCCGTCCGTTCACACGGGATAGAAATGAAACTTTCAGAATGATCCTTGTGAATATGTTTGTTTCATTTAGTATCGCTTTTTCGTTTCATGTAGATTCAAATCACAATAATGCTAAAGATACATGGTATTCGACGATAAAGATACCAGATAAGAAAACAGTTAGATTCTATTAATCAAATAAATATCTTTGAAGATACTGATCTGATTCCCATTGTCAGTAGTCAGGTTCATCAATCACTAGAAAAATGACATGACCAATAAGAAATAATCGATACAAGATATAATAAGATTCATTATAGCTGTTATAAAAATAACTCAAAAGAGTCTTTAAATACAATTTGCTCGAGATTGTTTGACTTAAAAAAAACTTACACGACGGGTATTCGCCTTGACCTTAAAGTTGTTGTATTCTTGCTAATCGGAAATATTCGAATTTTTAAACTGACTCGATAAGCGTCATTAAAAGAAATCGTTTACAAAACGTTAAGATCTTTTCAAAGAAAATCACAGCGTAATTTCTTAATTTGTTTTCTCGTTTTTAAACGTTTCGACCCACTTGGCTTTTTTAACAAAGAAAATTACGATTACCTCTCAGAAAACAATAATGAGCAAAATTTTTTTTCGACTTTGTTTCTTAGAAAACAGCGACGAGCTAACCGATTTGCCAAATTCAAGTAGCAGTACTTGTACAATACTAATGAACCTTAAAAGAAAGTAATGAAATACATTTTTATACGAATCATAAAATCGCGTGAAAGTAAAAAAGAAGAAGTTTGCATTTTGCAACCATTTCGATTTGCATTCCATATCATGTCAAGAAATATATACTTTTTTCCGATATTCCTGAAATATATATACTAAATTTACTTAGACCTAGAATAGCAATCATTCTCTTATCATGAGTGTCGTAAAAAGCATTTAAGGTACATATTTACTGGGCGGCAGCGTTGCCTGGTTATCATACTAGGATGCTGCGATCGTCAGCCGGAATTTGTTGTATTGTACGCCCTGTATTGTAAGCCTGCACGAGGAGGCTCCACTATCTTCGGCCGCAAAGCAGCCATGTGTTCCAGTTTGAAGGCTTAGGATAGCAGCTATGCTGTATAATTCCGAGACGGCCGACGTAGAGTTATCGACTATCGCCTCGATAACCCATAAGTCGGACGTCCTAGGGGTGGCGCCGTTATTTTGGTTCTACAACCCTACGGTTCTATATGGGTTCTGACCCAGGGCGGAGATCGGACGTCGAGTGAGAGAGTGCAAGGTGAGTCGTTTTGTAGGTAGGGCCATAAAACATCCTTGGGCCCGCGGTTTGGTCTCAACCTCTGTAGATCGTCAAGTCTTACATATCCCGCGCATCGCCTAAGCTCGGAAACTACGAATGAGGTTCGGCGCCCTGCCCAAAAAAAAACCAATGTGCTTTCTACGAGTACCGGTAATCACTTAACAATAATTTATAGTCTTATCTCTAATTATGGCTCCAATTATGTTTTATCCCTATTTCTGTTCTAACATTCGAACCTACAATCCTTGTTGCAAAACAAACAATATAAGCCAATTATTAGGGCTGCCTCGAGTTACACAATGACTTTTGTACGAGCGTGAGCAAAAAAAAACACTCATATCATAACATGCCGCGTTCCGTACCTACAATTATAATAGGACGACAAAAGGGTTTTAGGCAATGGCTTTAGGTGACTTGCATTGTAATTTGATTAATTTATATAACTTGTATTATTTTCGATTGTATTTCAACTCCAATGTTTACAACTACAACTACAGTTCTTATAGCAGAATAAACTTATTTCACGGCACTGTGTACTTAATAATAAAAAAATTATATCACCAAAAAGCGCAACATGTGTACCATATATTTGTTTCTTAGCTCACTAATGCCGACTTCTCGTTATCCAAGATAAGCGTTTCGTTTTGCAAGCTCATTTTTTGCCATTTTACGCAATTCTTTATTACGCTCTGTGCATAAGTTAGTAGTTGTAAGAAAGTGAACTAATCACCGTATGTATATGGTCACGTCCGCGCCGACCGCATGTAATGTTGTCTGATTGCTGCATTTGCGCCGGCATCTCTCGGAAACTTGTTACGTTTCCATTCCAGAGGCGGATCGAGTTTGACCTATAGTTATTTATAATGTAAACTTTCGCAATACTATGCATGTCATACAATAATAATATAATACTAAGTTAATTTCTCGACACCGACGGAAATGTAAACAAATTCTTACTGGTGGTAGGACCTCTTGTGAGTCCGCGCGGATAGGTACCACCACCCTGCCTATTGCTGCCGTGAAGCAGTAATGCGTTTCGATTTGAAGAGTGGGGCAGCCGTTGTAACTATACTGAGACCTACTCATATCTCAAGGTGGGTGGCATTTATGTTGTAGATGTCTATGAACTCCGGTAACCAATTGACACCAGGTGGGCTGTGAAATCGTCCACCCATCTAAGTAATAAAAAAAAAAAAATGTACAGTTTGGCGAATCGCTTTATACGAATTGTTTGGTCGTTTTATTTTTGCTTTTTTTACTTTGATGTCTCTATATTCCCAAAATACTAGCACGACGAGCGACGATAGATACACTAAATCCACAAATTCATTGATATCCGATCCGACCTCTATGTCTCCAGGGTATCTCTTCAAGGCCGGTCTTCTAATAATAATATTCATTCAATTCTATTTTTTTAACTTCTCAGTAGCTTAAGTTCGATGATCGATATGTTTGACAAAAATAACAGACTTCAGGGTATTATTTTAAAACAGAACATAGCGTGAAAAACGACGACCAGTGCCGGTGAGTTATGTACGACACAATACACTAAAAATAGCGAAAATCCTTGAATAATATTTTTTTGCGATGCACGCAAAGTAACACAATTACAAATCAAATGACGTGTCGGATCAAGGGGTCGGGGCGTCCGCCCGTTTTCTTCGCTGCAGACAATTCACGAAACTTGACCTTAATTATTGAATATATTAAAACGACAATTTTGATAATTGTTTAGTTTTGCAGTTCTTTTTTTTTATTGCCCCTGTAGGCAGACGAGCACACGGCCCACCTGATGGTGAGTGGTTACCGTCGTCCATGGACTTCAGCAATGCCAAGATCAGAAGCCAAGCCGCTGCCTACCGCGAGCCAAGCCACTTCTCCACTTCTTTAAAACTTTTTTCTATTTTTTCTAGTTTTTCGATTTTCTAATACTCTATTTATTGTGTGTAGTATCGATTAAATTTTTGTAGTAAATGAAAACGTGTTACTGCCAATGTCATGATCGTGCGCCTTTTCGGGTAAAAAGAAACGAAATCGAACGCACGAACTCTACAAAAGTATTGAAGTCTCAGGCTTCTCTATAATGACTAAGCTAAACCCATATCCACTCTAGTAAAATTCCAGCCATGTCTGAGTTAGACTCGCACACGTTTTGTTACGTTTCAGATATCGATACTGGCAAGATATCGGTGCCAGAAATACTTTAAACAATTTTTTAAAATAATTCTATTTACTTTCTTTAGGGTTCCAATTATTTTTAAGATTTTCAGAGCTGTTCATTAACTTTTGTTAGTTAGTTATTTTTAAAACTATAATTTGAAAATATATTATATACTTTTGTAGGAAAACAAAATTACTGATACGTATTATTTAGGATGTGAAGTCTAGAAACAAAGTGAAATTTATTTTCATATAGTTATTTTCATAGAGTCAAATTAACATCGAGGCATAGCTTGGAATCACTGGTGGTTTCTAAAATAGCTCCGGGGCACCTACTTCTGCTATCATTAAAAAAAAAGTGTGTGTGTCCGCTCCGACGCACGACTGGAGTTTACTGGATATAAAAAATTAAACGAAACAATACGAGAAATAGTTCTATATTACGACAACACGATACACTACAGATTATTAACAAATTAACGAGACACAAAACAAACGACTAACAAATATATGAAAATACAATAATGAGAGAAACGCGCGATCAGTACGAGGCTTTGTGGCGGACTGCCGGCGCAG